>JALPQD010000123.1:5711600-5751927 GCA_023101885.1 Typhlomys cinereus
AGATGAACCGATTGAAGAATACGGGCTAAAGTTTAGGAATCATGAGTACCATGTCAGGAATCGTGGGACCAAATGAGAGTTTCTCATTTTCAGTTCTTTTCCCTACCAAAAACAGAATGGTTTATACAGATTATGTTAACTGAAAAAGGCCCCTGTCGCCAACTGAACCCTCCCAATGGAGCGCTTCCATTCAGGAATCTGATCCTTAGCTTTGTTTGTCCGTGGATTCCACTCTACTGAGTTTATTTTCTTCCTCCTAGAACCCTTGTTCTTGTTTTGTCTTGCTCTTGTCACTGCTGCTCACACACCTTTGCTGATAAACCATACAACTTGACCTACCCAGTTTTCTAAATGTGTAAGCCCTAGGTTGGCAGTTCAATGGATTTCCTCTATCTTTTAATGAAAATCCAAATGTCGTAAAAGGGAGGGAAATTACATTGAAACTAAAGGCAAAGTGGCCTCCTGGTGACTGTCCCAAAGCATTTTTATATGAAGGGAATGGGGTAGAGATGAACCGATTGAAGAATACGGGCTAAAGTTTAGGAATCATGAGTACCATGTCAGGAATCGTGGGACCAAATGAGAGTTTCCATTTTCAGTTCTTTTCCCTACCAAAAACAGAATGGTTTATACAGATTATGTTAACTGAAAAAGGCCCCTGTGCCAACTGAACCCTCCCAATGGAGCGCTTCCATTCAGGAATCTGATCCTTAGCTTTGTTTGTCCGTGGATTCCACTCTACTGAGTTTATTTTCTTCCTCCTAGAACCCTTGTTCTTGTTTTGTCTTGCTCTTGTCACTGCTGCTCACACACCTTTGCTGATAAACCATACAACTTGACCTACCCAGTTTTCTAAATGTGTAAGCCCTAGGTTGGCAGTTCAATGGATTTCCTCTATCTTTTAATGAAAATCCAAAATGTCGTAAAAGGGAGGGAAATTACATTGAAACTAAAGGCAAAGTGGCCTCCTGGTGACTGTCCCAAAGCATTTTTATATGAAGGGAATGGGGTAGTTTGGGATTTTAATTGGTATAGCATTGAATCTGTATATTGCCTTTGGTAGGATGGTCATTTTTACGATGTTGATTCTGCCAATCCAGGAACAAGGGAGGTCTTTCCACCTTCTGGTGTCTTCTGCTATTTCTTTCTTTAGGGTTTTAAAGTTTTCATTGTAAAGGTCTTTTCTCCTTGTTAGGTTTATACCAAGGTATTTCATTTTTTTAGGGGCTATAGTAAATGGGATGTTTCTCTCAAGGCTTTTTCACTTCTTTCATTCTGGGCATATAGAAGGCCTCTGATTTTTGCACATTTATTTTGTATCCTGCCACCCTGCTGAACTTCTCAATTAGTTCCAGGAGCTTCCTGGTGGAGTTTTTGGGATCACTCAGGTATAAGATCATGTCATCTGCAAATAGGGATAGCTTGACTTCTTGCTGATTTGAATCCCTCTTATGTCCCTTTCTTGTCTTATGGCTTCAGCTAAGACTTCAAGTACAATATGAATAGAAGTGGTGAGAGTGGGAACCTTGTCTAGTTCCTGATTCGAAGTGGGAATGCTTCCAATTGTTCCCATTGAGCATAATCATTGCTGTGGGCTTGTTGTGTATACAGCTTTTTATTTATATTGATAAAGGTTTCCTTCCATTCCTACTGTCCTCTAGCGTGTTTGATCATAAAAGGCTGTTGGATCTTGTCAAAAGCTTTTTCTGCATCTATCGAGAGTATCATGTGGTCTTGGACTTTTGGACTGGTTTACATGATGAAATTACATTTATTGATTTGCGTATGTTGAACCAGCCTTGTGTGCCGGGATGAAGCCTACTTGGCTCCCGTGAATGATCTTTTTTAATATGTTTGTGAATCTGATTGCTAAGACTTTGTGAGAATCTTTGCAGTCTGTGTTCATCAGAGAGATCGGCCTATAGTTTTCTTTTCTAAGTGAGTCTTTATTAGGTTTTAGGGATTAAGAACGATATTAGCTTCATAGAAGGAATTTGGTAGTGTTCCTTCCTTTGCTATTGATGGAACAGTTTTAAGGGTATTGGTGTTATTAACTCCTTAAATGTCTGGTAGAATTCTGTGCTGAATCCATCTGGTCCAGGACATTTTTTTGGTGGGAAGATTTGAGATTACTTCTTCAATTTCCTTATATGTTATAGGACTATTTAAATAATTCACAACTTCCTGATTCAATTTAGGTAAGTTGTGTTTACTTAGAAATTCATCCATCTCTTTGTGTTGTCAAACTTCACAGAGTATAAGTTTTTTTGAAATATGATGTTATAATTCTCTGGATTTCTTGGGTATCAGTAGTGATAACTCCATGTTCATTTCTGATTTTGTTAATTTGGGTTTTCTCTCTCCTGCTTTTGGTTAATTTAGCTAGGGGTGTATCAATCTTATTGATTTTTCAAAGAACAGCTTTTTGACTGGTTGATTTTTTTCTATCGTTTTCTTAATCTCGATTCAGATATTTCTCCCCTATTTTGCTAATCTCCTCTCTTCTACTACTTTTGGGATCAGATTGCTCTAGTGTCTCTAAAGCTTTAAGCTGCATTGTTGTTTATTTCTGATGTTTCCATTTTTTTGATGTGGCATTAAGAGCTATGAACTTACCTCTTAGAACAGCTTTCATTGTGTCCAGAGATTTTGGTAAGTTGTATTTTCATTCTCATCACTTTCAGGAAATCTTGAATTTCCTTTTTAATTTCTTCTGAATCCAGTTCTCATTCAGCATCATATTGTTAAGTTCCAGGAGTTAGTGTATTTTCTGTTGTTGTGTTGTGGATGTCCAGCTTTAGGCCATGGTGGTCTGACAGGGCACAGGTTAGAATTCAACTTTTTGTACATGTGTAGGTTCGTTTTGTGGCCCAGTATGTGATCTATTTTGGAGAAAGTTCCATGTGCTGCTGAGAAAAATGTGTATTCTTTGGCGCGTGGGTGAAAAGTTTGATAGAGATCTGTAAGGTCTATTCTTTCAGGGTTGATTAAAGCCCAAAGTGTCTCTGTTAAGCTTTTGACCTATTGATCTATCCCATGTTGAGAGGGCAGTGTTGAAGTCCTCAAGAATTATCGTTTGGGGGTTGATATCTCACTTTAGATGTTGTAGGATTTTCTTAATGAATGTGGAGTGGACTGTATTGGGTGCATATATATTCAGTATTGTGAAGTCTTCCTGGTGAATTGTACCTGTGACTAAAATGTAGTATCCATCCGTGTCTCTTATAATTTTCTTTGGTTTGAATTCCACTTTGTCTGATAGCATAATGGCTACCCCTGCCTGTTTTCTGCTTCCATTAGCTTGTAGAATTTTTTACCAGCCTTTCATTTTTAGGGCATGCCTATCTTTTGTGGTGAGATGGGTTTCCTGCAGGCAGCAGATTGATGGATTGTGATTTTTAATCCAAATTTGTAATCTGTGTCTCTTGATCGGTGAGTTAATTCCATTAACATTTAGTGTTATAATGGTGAAACTATTTTTGATTCCAGACATTTATTATGTTTAGTAGTTTTTATAAATATATTGCTTCGCTTTTAATGGTGTTATACTTGCCTTCTGTTCTCCTGGATATGCCTGTTTTTTTCTTCACGCTTGAGTATCATTTCTAGCATTGTTTGGAGGACTGGTTTGGTGGACATGTATCCCTTCAAGTTGTCTTTGTGATGGAAGATTTTTCTTTCTCCCTCGATCATGACTGATAGTTTTGCAGGGTAAATCAGCCTAGGTTGACATTTTTGCTCATTCAATACTTGAAGTATGTCTCTCCAAGCTCTTGCTTTTAGCGTTTCCATTGAGAAGTCATTTGTTATTTTAGTAGGTTTACCTTTAAAAGTGACTTGTTTTTTCTCCCTTGAAGCTCTCAGCACCAGTTCTTTATCTTGAATGTGGAGTGTTTTGACTATTATTTGCCGTGGCGAGCTTCTGTTTTGGTCGTATCTGTTTGGGGTGCGGAATGCCTCCTCTATATGGATGGGCCTCTCTTTTTTTATATGAGGAAAGTTTCCTTGATGATCGTTTGAAAAATTTCCTCAGGGGTTTTATTTTGAGATTCTTGCTCTGGTATTCCATGAATACGCATGTTGGGCTTCTTCAGGGTGTCCCATATCTCCTGGATATTTCTCTCAAGTATCTTTTTGGCTTTAACAACCTCTTCCATTGAGCTGGCTTATACTCCCACTTTATCTTCAAGATCTGAAATTCTGTTTTCTGCTTGGTTAGTTCTGCTGATAAGACTCTGTGGAGTTCTGCGTTGAAGATAACTTGTGTTGTAGCTCAGTTTTAAACTCTGCTTGAGTCTGCTTTAACTGCTCTATGCCAGTTTTTGATTCTTGTGCTGTTTTTCTCAACTCCTCCATGTGTCTGTTGTGTTCTTCCTCAAAGCGATTGATTCGATTATTTAATTCCTCCCTGATTTCCTCTTTCATAGTATTGAACATGGTAATGATCATATTTTGAAGGTCGTTATCCTGGATTAGGCTTTCTTGGCCATTTTCTATGGGTTTGTTCTGGTTGGAGTCTAACATTATGGGATTAATTCCTTCAGTGGGAGATTTGTTTACTTGAGTGTTGTTTCTCATGGATTTGCACTTTGACTTTGGCATTGTCGTTTTAACTCTTAAGATATTCTTTTAATTTCTGTGCGTTTTTCACTAAACTGAATTATTTTGCCTGGGGTTTAGGGGGTGGGCGGAGACGGAGCTTACCTAGGTCGAGGTGAGTCCAGGCTGGACCTCGCGTGTCCCGGGCGGCAGAGTGGAGGGGAAGGGCACCATTTGTGAATTTTAACAAGCAAGCATGTCCACAGGTTATGAAAGAATTCTATGAAACATGAGGACTTTGTTCTGGTTGCAATGGGAAATAACTCCAATAGACTCACAGATCTGCCTATATGGTCCGCAGATATGTGAGGTGTCTGAGGAGGTTTGGAAATTTCAGGGGATGGGTCTAAGTGGGTGGGCTAGGTTGCTAAAGGTGTTTTCTTCTCTGACCCATACTCTCTTTGGTTTCTAACTGCTGGGTAATAAAGCCTCTGTCTCACGTTTTCATTGTCACAGTAATGAGTTTTCCTTTCCTGCCATGATGAGCTGTGTTTCCTCACATTGAGAGTCAAAATGAATCTTTCCTTTCTGAAAGTGTTTCTGTCAGGTCTTCTGTCACAACCAGAGAAGTAAGCAATAAGAATGCTAACTAATATGCAACATCATATTGGACAATCATCTTAATGGTGAGATTCTTGCTGGTTAAAATCTGTAAGAATTTCCTTTTGCCTCTAAGCCCTCCTTCCTCTGGCTCTCCTTATTTAATAGTGCCATATTCACCTAAATTAAATCATGACATCTCTAGTCTAGATACCATCTCTTTTCTATGTTTTCATCTGTTGTGTCCTATAATTGCTTGTGGTTTTATATCTTTGAGTAGTCAGTTGCAAAAGTGAGAAGAGTAAGCATCCTTAGATTTCAACTTAACATTATCCAATGACAAACTCTAAAATAAGGATTCACCCAAGGAGATGCAGGGTTCTACCTACATTTCAGAGAATGCAGACAAAGAGAGTGCAACAGGTGGTATTTCAAATATCCCTCCCAAAGGAGAAACCAACTCCAGTTGTTCACCAAGGGGATTTATTTTATCTGTTCTCAAGCCACTTCTTATTTTTAAAAATATTTTATTATTTGAGAGAGAGAGAGAGACAGAGAGAGAGACAGAGACAGAGACAAAGAGACATATATGCCATAGTAAACAGATAGAAGTCAGGTGTCACTGCTTTACTTCCATCATGTGTTCTTCCAGGAAATGAATCAGGTTTAAGATTTACAGGATTGCAAGCAGGCACCTACCTGCTGTGCGATCTTACAAACTCTGACTCCAGATGTTTTAGACTCACTCACTAATTTCTGTATAAGAAAGACATCATTTCATAGATATCTAAAGTCTCTTATTATGTTATCATTTTACCACTTACCACTTTTTTGTGATGGGTCTCATGTATCCCAGAACCATTTATGGATTTGTAAGAAATCTAGACTTGGAACAAGTCTGATTTTACATACTTTCTGTCCGCTTGGTAAAGAAAAATATTCACAGACTTGGCTGAGGGGTTAAATAAAGCCTTTACCTCACATGCAAAAGGATCTGAGTTTGGATTCCCCCAGATCCCACATAAAAATACCTGGTGGAAATGATGTTAGCCTGCAAGACTGATAACGGTGCCTTGGAAATCCCAGAACAAAACAATAAGGAAGTAGACTTGGGAACAAACACTCTATTCGCATGCCCAGTTGTACATACATATACCAACTACAAGTATATGCATATGCAAAGAATTCAATAATTATTAAACCCAGTGTATAATCCATAGGGTATAACCTGAAGTTTAGCATTAAGGGACAATTTGAACTAAGAAGGTTTAAGGTTGAGATGAATCATGTAGATAGATGAGTAGAGATTCAGGGTCTAGGGATAACTGCTTAGTAGCTGGAGGACAGCTCTGTGGAAGGTCTTTCTTGGTACTGCACTTTGATTTATATTGCCAAGTATATCAATATTCATAATATTTTAAATAATACTGCTTTGTTTTCCTTTGAATTTGAATATTGACAATCCTTATAAGCTTATATTACTTAGACATAGGACATAAAGCAAAAATAGTGTGCTTTTAAAGAATACATGTAGTGTTTTCTTCCAATATACTTGCAGTCCTATAATGCAATCTTTCAGTGCAGCAATCTTGCTGACGAACAATCCTTCAATTGTTAAAAAAACTCAGTTATGGAGGATTATTTTCTAAGACTTTAGCTTTATCATTAAGTCTTCTGACTTGCATTTTCATTTTTTCTGTTGCCTCCAGAGCTTTTTCTTCCTGACCACTTCTGGCACTTGCACTTTAATGTCATGGCACAAGTGCTTGTTGTCTAAGTCTACTCACCAAAACACCACATATTGTACCTCAACACATAAATAAGTTTTGGTATATTTCTTCTAACTTCTTGATCATTCCTCTCTGTTGTCATATTGTTTTTTTTAATCTTGCATTATTCAATTCAACACTTTGCATAGTCTGAGAAAACAGGGTAATCTGAGTAGTTTTATTTTTTTCTCTGTGTACCATCTTTATACTGTTGCAATTAAATTACCATTTTGAATAGATTGTATTCTTATTTACATATATCTAAATGCAGTACAGTAATTGTGTTCTTAGAATTAATTTTCAATTACCACTGTATTGAAAATGTGATGTAGGTTGGCAGCCTCCTGCCAAGGAACAGGTGGTGTCTGGAGCTCCTTCCTCTCCATCAGTTGATGCATTTTGAAATGTAAATCTTCACTTTAGTAGCTTGCCCAATGGATATGAATGTCTGTGTAATGCTCCTGGCTATTTGATACGAAGATTAATTCATGAACTTCAAAGTGAAATGATTGATATTTAAATGCTCTGTGAATGAAACACCTGCATGTGCATTTCTTAATTTCTCCACTGGAACTTGTAAATGAGAGTCATCTAGTGCATTTACAATACAACATTCTTTCCTAGGTGATTATATTGTCATTTATATGTGTCCTATTTGTAGAGGAAACAATACTTTCCTCCATCTAAGTTTTGAAGTAAGTGCTCTCTCTGGCAGCCTATCTCTCAGGGATCTCCATATGTGGGACATGAAGCAGCAAGTGGGCTTAGCTTCTCTGGACCAGTTGGCTCAGCACCTGCAGTGCAATGTGGCACTATTACTACTATAATTATTTTGTCTTAAAAAGAGGAAGAGCTTGTATCCCTTCAAAGTTTTTAGCAATTTCATTTCATCATTTTCACTGCCCCTGTGTTTGTAGCATGATAACAGATTGAGAAGAAATTACATGACTGAATGCCAAGGCAGTTATTAAAACAAACATCTAAAACAAATTAAAAATCAATTTCTGGTTCAGTGGAATGTGGATATCTTGCTTAGAATAGTGGGCAGCCAAGTTTTTTTATCAGTGGTCAAAATACTTAGGTTAAAAGTAGTACAAACTTAAATGAAAGGCACCAGTTCAAACTTCAAAACTGAGACCCCCATTAAAAGGAACTTATAACAAAGAATGACTTCATTCTTCAGAGGCTATATAAAATGTTCAAACCTGCAGACATTTGCCACATTTCTAAAAATATTTTAATACTTTTCACTTATTTTTTGATTTTTCAATGGTGGGGATTAAATTTGTAGCATGGAGCATACTGAAAAACTGCTCCATCACTGTGCTATATTCTAATATTGTTAGTTTTCTAAACATAAACTAAAAACTGAAAACCTCAAAATGAAAACGTGTCATATTATTACATTGGAAAACAAAGTAAAGTTCACATCAAAAACACATCTTTAAAATCATTTATACCTAACACCATTATCTTATTTATTACAAATGTGTAGAATTTTATCTAACTTTAAATTTCAACAGCATATAACTGCATTTCCAGTACATAGGAGGACTGACATTTATGATGTGGCTCAAATATTTTACAATGTACAAGCATGTTGAAAGAGCTGAATATCCTGATTAATTGCCTTGGTGATCTATTAAAATTCATATTAGTTGTAACTGATGTTAAATAAACTTTTCATGAAATGTGATGCACAAGAAAATCAAAGATTTAATCAGGTTTATTCACTTACCATCTTTATTGTTATACTTAAAGGAGTCAGTAAGCAAAGTAAAGTAGAAAAGTTTATGAATTTATCCAAAACTAAGAACAGCTTCTTTTTAAAAGGTGAATACATTTAATTCACACATAAAAATTAAAAATAATCTTTGTTTACCTTTATTATAACAAATATACTAACGAAATAAATTCTATCATTCTGACCTAGATAACTCAAGATGACCAATGCCTAATAACAAGTATTTTTATTTTAGCTTCAGAATGGTATACACATAATAAAGTCACAAACTTTTTAGAACTAAATAAACAAATAAAATTAAAGTAACAATGATCATTTTTCCTCCCACTTTAGTTTTCATAGATGGATTTTAATATCTGCACTCAGCTTTTAAACATCATTTCATTGAGATTCTTTTAGTGGTGGTTTCTAATTTTGAGTATTAAAGATTATATAATTATACTACACTTGATCTTAGGCAAAAGGCCAAGAAGCAATAGACTTTATATAATTATAAAGTGATCATTTAATATAACATGAAAGTTATCTTACAGATGTAGTTCACATGAATCCCATGAATGATTGATATGACTGTAAGATAATTATAACAAATTCCTTAAATGCATCAGGTGAGTCAAAATTTGTTTATACTATATATGTTCCATCACTTGTGTTTGACCATAAATTACTTGGTACACCAAACTCCAATTCTATGATGTGGCAAGATACTTGACAAAATGCCTGCATATTAATATTGATCTTTTGATAAGTTGCTACTCTGTGGTGCTATCTAGGCCAGTCAGCTGGAGACATATGGTTCTCTCATAGCCAGTGACAGGTCACTGAAGAATCATAGAGTAAAGCAAAAATTATTTGCTAGTTCATATTTACAGATTAAATATGGTTATTTATATCATTATGTGCATATATATTTTAAAATTTTTCTTATTATTAGTTGTTGTTGTCTATATGTGTATGATGTGTAGGAGGACCCATATTGGGACCTGGTTTCTGCTTCCATTTTGTCAAGGCCGCATCTCTTGTTTGTGATGCTCTGCGTATTCCAGGTTAACTGGCCTGTGAGCTTCCAGGTGATTCTCTTGTGCCTGTCTCTCATTAGTAATAGTGGAATTACAATTTTATACAACTTTATCTGACATTCTGTGGGCTCTGGAGATCTAAATTAAGTTGTCAGGCTTATGTACAAATATATTTACCAGCTGAGCCATGTTTCTGGCCTAATGTCATTACACTTT
Source organism: Typhlomys cinereus (assembly GCA_023101885.1). Taxonomy (NCBI): domain Eukaryota; kingdom Metazoa; phylum Chordata; class Mammalia; order Rodentia; family Platacanthomyidae; genus Typhlomys; species Typhlomys cinereus. Next base: position 5,721,488 of record JALPQD010000123.1, read on the forward strand.
GAGAGTGACTGTAAAAAACTGACCAAAAAAATCCACAATTGCTTGCCTCTTTTAGCAGGCTAGAGCTGTGGAAGGGCAGAATCCTGAGATTATTCTGCATTACACAAGACACAATCCAAACATTAAGTTTCCAGAGGGAAACTTGATATAAGACCCAAGGTTTGTAAATAGGCTCAGGGATCAAGAACTAAAGAATTTTTGCAGAGAGAGACGTTGGAGATTCCCCTTGAGGCTAAGTGTAATGTTAAAACAGTAACTCTTTTCAGCTTCAGCTTGTGAGAGTTGGAGAAAATAAACCATGTTGACTTGTTGCTTTTCATGGATTGAACCCTAGTAATGGTATACTAAGGTCAATTTCTAGGAACATTCTCCATAATAAATGATGGCTGTTTTGGGCTTTTTATGGTTCAACCTTGGTAATGGGATATGAAGGTCAATATCTAGCTAGCATTTACTTATTAGAGAGGTCTGTAATGCTAGTTTATTTTAAACATTTAAATTGATATTTTGAACACATCCAACTGGCATAATATGCATCATTAAACCAATCAGGTTAATTTTTTGATATTGACTCCACACAGTATCTTTTTGTTTTCTGAAACAACAAAATATCGCAAGCATAATTATCTTCTGTAGCTCTCTTGATTTTATTGGGACTGGAAGTAAAATTATAAGCAAGGATGAAATTCACAAAGAATTAGCACTCAAGGTCTTCTGCTGCATTGTGATGAAGAACTGAAACTGAAGGGATTGTGATCTAGGCACAGATCTCGAGCCATTAACTAAAACCTGTACTATACTCTTGTGACTTTTGCTGTGACCTTCCTAGTTGCTGTTTGAAAATCAGCTTCATTTATAAATATTATTTCAATATATCTATATTGAAACATATTCATCTATATATAAAACATTGAATATGAAACAAATATCTACTCTTCTGCTTTTTAAACTTTTTAAAAATTTTTTTAAATTTATTTTATTTTATTATTTATTCAATTGTGTGTGTGCACATGTGCATATGTATGTATGTGTGTGTGTAGAACAATGGGGGAGTTCGGGAACCACCATGGACTGCTTCCACCTCCTCTGCCCCTGGGATTCACAGGCCCCACCCTACCAGGACCAGAAACGCAGGCCGCCCCCGCTTCAGCCCGGTGTCTATACGTGGGGTCTAGGATCCGAACTCAGGACCTTCCACCTGCAAGGCAGAGGCTTAACCCCTGAGCCACCTCTCCAGCCCCTCTTCTGCTTTTTAATAATATATTTTATGCATTTTCTTTATTTTTAATTGTGTAATATTTTCTGTTTAATGATATCAGATAAGCCCATCTTTTTCATTATGCTCAGTACTTTATGGTAGTTGTTAAATCTTTTACATTTTTAAAAATTCATGGCTATGGTTTTAATTTTTATGAATAGATCTTTTTCCATTCAATTTTTTTCTCTGTGAAATGAGGTAGAGATTTAACGTAAGTTTTCATGTAGATATGGTGCCTGCCATAGGACATAGAAGCATGTCCTTCTCAAAGTTGCTGACCTTCTCTTTGTAATAGTGACCCCAACACTGAAAGGTGTTAGTATTCATTTTATCTTCTAAGTTATTGTGTATGCTAGGTAACAGGAATAAAATATCTATAACCATTTCTGATAAATAACAACAACCTTAAATTATTAGAAATAAATGTAGCCACTTGTTTGGATTGTTTGTTGAATAGCTCAGAACTTTGTGTACATATTATATGCAGGTTAATTTTCAGGTTCTGTTATGTTTCTTGATATATTGATTTGTGTTTTTTTTGCGCCAGTCCTCAGATTTAATTGTGTATGCATACTATGTCAAAGTTATTAATTCCCACCAAGTTGCTATTGGAATATCGATTAGCATCTCATTGACTCTGCAATTTATTTTGGGTAAAACTGTCATCTTTATGATAGTCTGTGATAACTAGGTTCAGGTATATTTCATTTTAAGTTTCAGACTGAGTTTGGGGAACAGCTGGAAAGAAGTGATAGTTAGGACAAGCCCTAGAACATGCTTCCAAGTTATCGTTTAATTGACATGCAAGACCCAGCCTACAGTAGATGGTACTTTTCAGTGGTAAACTGGATAAAAGGAAGTATAAGGGGGAAGGACTTCACCTCTCTTGTCCTGTGTTGACTTGCTGTGCTATGTCCACCACTGGTCTGTTGCTGTCTTTCTCAACTGCTGCTGCTGCTGCTATTGTCACTGCTGCTGTACTTGGTTGACATTGGAGACCAGCCTCTTCTGCTTTCTCAACTTCCATTGGAGACTAGCCTCCTGGACGGATGTTGCGGCTGTTCATCACTTACATTGAAGCCCAGCATCTTGGCCTAGCTACTGTGCCATGTTGACCTTGGAGCCCAGTATCTTCAATTTTGCTGCTCTTTGCTGCTGACATCAGAGCTCAGCCTCTTCAGCCCTTTAGTGTGATCAAGGTTCAAAACTTTCCAGGGAGCCTTTAGTCTTCTGAGATATTCACCTACATAACTGAGCTTCTGTTAGGCTACACGTTTTATTTTGAGTTACTCTAACAAATTCTTTCATATATATATATATATATATATACACACACACACACACACACACACACACACACACACACACACGCATTCTATCTGCTCTGTTCCTCTAGAGAATCCTGACAAATACACATCCCTCTGGTTAATATTCATATTTATTTATAGTAGCATTGGTCTATTGTTGTAAACCTCCTTCAGTTTTACCAAGTGGGTAGATGAAAATTTCAGCAGAGTTTTCAATTCTTCAGTGTTAGAAACCAAGGGGATAAGTGATATACTTTTCATGGTCATAACTTTTCTTTTTGTATCTTAGGTTTAAATTCTTCCTTAGTTTCTCACCAGTCATAGGATAAAATATTAATTCTTTGATATGATACAACATATTTATGTTTTGTGTGTGTGTGTGTGTGTGTGCATTTGTGTGCACTGGGGGATGAAGAAGAGCTGCTGGTAGTATAGGATGGTGTCAGTCTCTTTGTCTTTTATGCTCTCCAAAAGAAAAAAGCCAGTTAGAGCAATGGATTTGTAATTTCAATTTTTTTCACTTTAAGCCATTATTAGTGGGAGATAATCAATAGATCATAGTCTTTGTGGTAACTTATGATTATATGTACAAAGATAACATTGTCACATGATATGCTTGCGGTTCTAAACATGTTTGTTTTGTTGACATCATCATGTATAGTGCATCTACTAGAAGTAAAAAATCAGGAGTAAACTACTTTAGGAATTTCCCACACAAAACCTGGCAATTGCTTCTTTTCTTTCTTTTTTTTAAAACATTTTTTATTATTATTTCCGCTCATACAAACTTAATAGGTAGACCAGTTCCCTCCCCCTCCTCCTCCCCCCCCCCCGAACACCCTGCTCCCCCTCCCTCCTTCCCTATTCCCCAATGCCTCCCCCCCAATTCCCAGAGAGTCCTTTGTTGTGTATGCCTAACTTTCCTCTTGGTCCTCCTTTCCGATGACGTACAAGGACCCAGTGGCATTTCCCAGTACCCTTTCTCGTGTTCCCCTTAAGCATAGGAACACTACTGTGGCTGTCAATCTCTTGCCTCCAAGGATCTTGGTGCCTTTAGCCGATGTTAGACTTTGTGAGGTCAATAGTGTGATGGACATGGTGCAGGGCATGGAAAGTCCCATTATGATTGCTTCAGCCCTAACTAGTGCGGAGACTCTTCAAATCATTGCTCCCCCCATCCTTTTGCTCTTACAATCTTACCGCCCCCTCTTCTGCAAATGTCCCTGAGCTTCAGGATGGGGGGAGATTAGGCTGGCTTAGTTCTATGTGGATGATATAGAGTCTCTGAAGTTCTGGATTGTGGTTTGCTGATTTTCTTTTGCAGTTTTGCTGCTCCTGCAATGCCCTTCACTCCATCCTGATGGGCACTGTATATCACCCCCTGGTCAGAGACAAAAAACTGTTAAACTGGAGTCTTGTTATAATAGCACATTCAAGGGTAGATGTAATAAAAGCAGGAAACCTCGGTGAGGGAGAGATCAGTCACCCATTTGCAAAATGATCACTTTTCATCTGCCAGACTATATGCCCTCCCCTTCTGGTGAGATCATACCCCCTCAGTTATACATGATCAGGAACGAACGTCTGTGAACTTAGCCAGGTGTCACGTTACTTACTTGCATTCCTTGGAGGCCGATTTTCTCTGCTGTAACATGGTCCCCTTTCTCCTTGTGTCTGGTGTGGCCCTCCAACCCCATCCCTGCTGTTCATAATCCTTGCAATTACCGTATTACATAGGTTTACCCTTGAGTTTCTCAATGTGGGCTGGGTGAGTTTAGTACTAGGAGCCACCTATTAGGGAGTACATACGGCGCTTAACTTTCTGGGTTTGGGATACTTCACTTAATATAATTGTTTCTAATGACATCCATTTCCCAGCAAATTCCAGTAATTCATCATTTTTGATGGCTGAGTAGTACTCCATTGTATAGATGTACCACAGTTTCCTTATCCACTCGTCAACTGTTGGACATTTAGGTTGATTACATGACTTTGCTATTGTAAACAGTGCTGCTATGAACATGGTCGTGCTTGTGCTATTGAAGCGAACCTCTGCTGCATGGGGGGTTATTCCCAAAAGTGGAATCGCAGGGTCATATGGCATTTCAATCTTTAGTTTCTTTAAGAATCTCCAGACGGCTCACCAGAATGGCTGTATGAGCCTGCATTCCCACCAGCAGCAATTGCTTCTTTTCTGAGTCGAAGATCAGGAAGTCTCAAAAATCATAACCAGAGCTTTAAAAAACTATATTTCATTTTATCTTTGGGGTCCATTCAGGGTTAATTACCAATTTCATTTATTTTGATACTTACTGTCTGTTACTGCAAACTGTTATTCTGCAAACCTAAGGTTCTGGTGACTGACAAAAGGCTAGGAAAATTCAGAATGCTCAAACATCGTATAGTTGACCTGCATTGGATCCACTTGCTTGAAAGGAACATATCAGGAGTCCCCAGCAAAGTGCACTGTGCTTAGCCCACTATTGCAGTGGGCTAAGATTAGATTCATGAGCCAAAAGTCTTTCGCACCAGAAATGGAAAGCTAAAAACTGGTATCCAAAATGTACTGATATCAGAGAGCTTTCTTGCTCCTATTTGTCATTCCATTGAAAGTTTTCATGTTTGAGAGCAAACCTGGAACAAGATGATCCATTAACTCTGCTTCCTTCCTCAAATATTATCTTATCACACTTTCTGGGAATATTGATCTCAGAAAAAAAAAAGTCTGAGATGAGGATGAAAATATTTGTAGGAGAGGAAGCTAAGCAGTTCCCAAGTCACCAGAAAGAGATTGTCAGCTTCATTGTTTCTAGATCTTGTATTCATCTGCCCAGAAAATAAAAGTTATGGCACCCAAGAAACTCATTTCTATTGCTCATTCTGTCTCACAACTTACTCAGCTTCTGGCAAACAGTGATGGATTCCTTGGCTATTTTGATACATGTTGGTGTAAGTCATTCCCAGTTAATTTCTCTAAGTTGGCTCTCAGCCCTAGTTTTTGAGGGTCTGGGAGCTTGGGGGATTTTTTTTTCAAAGTCCACTGTATTTTATATTTGGTGTTCAAAGATTCTGCATCAGGGATGGTTCTTGGCAAGTCTCTGTTTTTAAATGAAACAAATCCTGTTACTTCCCAGAGTATGTTTTTTGAAAACAGACTTTTCTTTATTCTGCCCGAATTTGATACTTTTTTTTCTTATGTTTTCCCCCAAGGGCCTAATTATGAATCCATACTAGATATCTTCTCAGTCTTATTAGAGTTTACATTTCTGTGTGTTCTTTGTTAATATTTGTTTTATGTCCTCATTTGTGCTAATTTACGGCACCTGCATGGATTAAAGTATATTTATGCGTTTTCCCCTTCACTTTTAACTAATGAAGCATACAATATTTAGGACATATACTGAACTTATTTATGTGAATAAATTTTAAATCATTCAAATTTAAAGTACTTTATGTTTTTCCACATGGTCTCCCTAAAATTTGTGAAGCTCAAGAAAGAGCTGTGGCTATATTCTAGGTTGAAAGTTAAGGCATGTGCTGAAAAGATAAAGCTTTCCAATAACAGTAATTGGACTGCTGACTCTTTTTCCCCACATTTTTTGTTGAGTCAGCCTCACTGCACTCTAGCGAAACAAAAGTACTAAAACATCAAGAAATCCCACTGTGACTTGGTACTCTGTAAGAATGAAAAGAATGTTGGAAAAGTTTCTAAATGCAAGAGTTCTATAGTGTCGGTATGTGTGTTTTCTTGTGGGAATGTACACGGAAGGAGAAATAAATAATTCTATACAATGGACCAGCTCTGCTGAGCATAGAGTTCACGCCGAGGGAAAGCTAAGAATAGCAACCAGTCCAGAAAGGATTCGCTGTCCCACGAACTTCTTCCCACAGAGAGCCACTTTGTCTGGCCCTTTCCCACAAAAGGCCACACTTTGGCTGCTACCTGCTGCCTGCTTGCTCAAGAGTGTAGTGAGCGTATTATCCCATTATACCTTCCAGTACATGGCCCTGCTAACCAAGCTGCTGTGCAGTGAAAGAGTTTGGGTATGTCCCATCAAAGGTTCAGAATCTAAAGAGGAAGGGAAAGCTGGAAAGGGAGGAAATCGCAGCCAATGGGACTGTCTTAGATACAATAGAACAATGGTCTCCCCGCACTGGTGAACTTCTGGCTGTGGCACACAGCAAACCAAAGAAATAATGTTAAAACCCATTATTTTAAATTTAATACCTCTTACTGCTTGATGTCTAAGGCAGTTCCTCTATGAATTTGCTGACATTTAAAATTCTACTGTGGAAACTGTCTCTCTATTTCAAATATCCACTCTACTCAAAATTTTATATAAAGTTATCCCTCCATATGCTATCAATATGAAAGTTCTTCTTTCTTTCCTGAGGCATTCTAAGTCACTTCTGTAACCAGTTCCCTTAAGAGAAAAAACACTAAATCTTGCTGCTTACACAGCAGCCTCAAATCTTACCACTGTGCTTGTCAAAGAAGAAATATTTTCAGTCTAAGCTCCTGCAAGGTTCACAGGCTTACCAGACTGTGTTTTCCAGCTAATAGGAAAGAAAAGAAAACTGCAGAAACCCCAAGAGAACCTTCTGGCAGAAAGCAGATAACACAAAATAAAATCACTGCTTTATTTTATTAAGGACCTTTGTGAAGGTTCATTTGAAACAATTTAGTTTGTCTAACATAATTAAGCCACTGAGCAACATCACATAGTAGCCTATCCCAGTCATGGATTAGTAATGCTTGATTCATCTATAATCACTCCAGCACATGTCTAAGACGGATGCACAACATTTTATAAAATGCAAAATGATGAGTAAGGACAGTTGACTTATGAATCGTAAAATAGATTATGAACAGATATTTCAAATGTATGGCTGCTGGCTGGCAACCAGAGGGTTTTTCAAAATATGAATTAAATAACTTCGATGCAGTTATACAGATAAGAGCTGCGCAGCTAGAATATGAAAAATATTGCCTTCTAGCTCCCTAGAAATGAGTTTCTCAAGACAGGCACACTAACAAGTATTTAGACAGGGTTAGTGTGGAAGTCATACTCTGTCCAGTGAGACACACTCTACTGAATCTCTCCCATAAGCTCTTAATAATTCATATTCTTCAGTTGGATTGAACTAAGTTTGATCAATTGAAGTAAAGAAAGAGGAGATGAGATGAGGCATGGATATACGATTTTTGCTACAGTTCAGATGAGAAGTGATTATTGAAGCAATAATGCCAAGGGTATTTAGAAGCATTATGGTGAATAGTGGTATAAACCTGAATCACAGTCAGATTTCTAAAACCACATTTGAAATTTAAAAAACTGCTTTTTACTTGAGAAGAGGAGTTCAGGTCAAATAGAACACAATCTTCCTGCTTTTGTAAAGAGAGGAGAGGCCAATTAGGTTACTGAAATTCTTAATGAACTGGTTCAACACTTAATCACCAGGTAATTCTAACATTTGGAAGTGTGTAATCTTCAAGGTTTAGAAGTTGCATATATACATAGAGCTCTAACATATACAAGTCTGAAGTTCTTATTACATTTTATCTACTCTAAAATCTATATTTATTGCTTGAAAACTGTTAAATGTCCTTTGAAATATGTTATTAACAGACACAGTGCAGATTTTTGCATACAATTTTCCGCTGGCATTGATTTGAACTTTATTTATTTACCTGCATTTATTTTAACTGTGGAAACAGATCTGAATGCCAAAGCAGAGCAAGATCCCCGCTATTTCACAGTGTGACAAAAGATTATGATGATGATTTTTTGTTGTGAGTGAGTGGTAAAAATATGAAAGATCTGTGATCAATTTCTGGTAATGTGAAAAATATTCGAAAGCATCTGGGGGAAAACACTATTATGATTTAGATGAAGATAGTGTGTGGATAATGACTTGTATAAAAATGGGTGTTTGTACTAGTGTAGGAGTGAGGTCAGCAAGGTTAGATACTTAGCATTCCCACTGTAAGGGTCATGGCCACTACTACTTCATTAATAATACGTAAGCTAGCAAAAGAAATGCATATAAGTTTGTTCCACCCATGTTTTATATGATATGGGTGCTGTTAGAAGTGAAGACCAAAAGACCCAGTATAGAAGTTATCTATTTTTATGCTTATGTTTGGTGCATAATGGATAGCCTTGTTGAAATATGATGGGATAAAAGGGTGTAACCAGATAATTAGGAACTGGAAGGGAAATCCAGTAAGGCTTCTCTGCTAACATTGCTCTTGAGTTCTTTGTGTAGCAAACTTTTTCCTATCTGGTTATGAAGACGACCCTTTTTGTGAACGATGATTTTAGGACCTATCATTACACAAGACAGTTTGGGGAATTTCTCTGAAAGCTCCTGTATGGGAAAAATACAATGGTATTTTTAGTATTCGTTGCTGTGACTTCCCATGGCATTAGTGACTGACTCTTCCCTAAATCTGATGATCTGAGTTTAACTCACAATATAAAGGACTTAAACATATTGCTATTCTGATGTGTTTTTATTGTGCTCCATGTCCTTATTAAGAAGCATAGATAACACACACACTGTATGTAGAATCAAATGCAAACAAGGGCATACAGGGATTTCCTATCAGTACGGACAGAAGGCAGCTGGGTTTCATGAAAGGATGAGAAATTCCAGCCTCCCCGAGTCACAGAAGGAGGAGAGGGTTATCATTTCCTGATCCTAGTATTCCAGGAGCAGGTGTATGGTCAGGTGCTCCACCCCTCAAATCTCCAGCTAGTCAAGGTCTAGGGAAGTCTATTAACTAGTGGACAAGATGTCTAAGGAGCATAAAGGAAGGTAACATGTCCCCCTACATGTTACAATTGTCTACATATTGCCAATAAATTCATAATCAAAGAGCTTAGGCAAATGAGGAGGTTTTATTTTTTCTTATGATTTTTCATTATAGTTCTTGGTACAGCTTGATAGGAGATTCAGATCAATATCAGGAACTAAAGGAACTGACCACATCATATCCACAGGGATTTCTGAGAGAGAAGCAATCTCACTTGCCAGACTTAAAGTCTGTCCAAGTGTACTGAAGTATGCTACAGTTATTGAACCCGTTTTCCCCATCTAATCCACTTTCCCAGCGATTAGAACCATCCACCATGGAATGATTCTTCCCACATCTATCAGATAATGTATCGCATGCTGGCTGAGGGCTTGCCTTAACTATGAACTTCACAAATGTGACTAGAGCTCAGTTTTTCAACTGTCAAGTTGACAAATACATATCTCACTAGCATAGTATCTGTCTATGACACGAACTAGAGAAGAGAAATTCTGGTATCTACACATTTCTTAGAAGAAAAATAGGAAAGATGTTTCTGAGGCTTTTTAAATGACATTCAACTCAAAGCCTTTAGCATACTATGGCACCATGCATTGGAATATTATTTTCTGAGACCTAGCAACTGATTTCACTCTTTTGTCAGCAAATGTTAATGAACTTTGTTATCATTTGTTATCATTAAGCTTTGAGGACATGACAGTAAAATAAAAATGGAAAAGTAAATGTTGTTGGCAACTTATAAAGAGCTTTGGATTGAAATATAATGGATAGAAAAATTATTATATGCAATAGTTATTCCATTTGTACCTACAAATGATACTTTTCAAAGCACTTGGGCATCTCAGTCTTTCCAATAACTAGTAACGTGCAGATGATGTTTGGAATGAAAGTTTTCTAGTGTATTTTAGGCCTATTATATTATGCACAGTCTCTAGTTGTTAGGAGAATATAGAGGAATAAAGTTGCTTAAAGCACAATTGTGTCACTCTAGAGAGAACACAATGGCAAAACCAATGAGAGATGAAGAAGATGACACTATCTTGGAAGATAGCTTAAACTGAAACAATAAGGAGCCCTGAGATGCAGAAGGAAACAGTAGTCAGTCAATCACCATGTGAGACATTGCTAAACAAAGCTCTCAGATCTCTACACTGGAGATCTTGAACAGGAATGATCTGGGAGACAGGTGTGTTTAGATGAAGATATCAGATGGAGATTTACAATGTAAAAAAGTTATATTGTCATTCTGTGATATAGACACCACTTTTTCATATAGCAAGCAATAGCAGAATTTTGGAATCTGAAGACAAAGGCATTAAAAATGTAGTGCTTCATTTGTGTGCTTAAGAGTGGCAGCTGTAGTAAACAGCAAAAAGACTTCCCATTAGAATTTTTGTACTTGTGTTCAAGATCTATATGAGCAGAAAGATAATTAGTAAGAAATTTTATTTATTTTATATATTTGTTATTTATTACATTAGATTACAAAAATGAACATTATTTTCCTATATAAATTGATTTCCATATCCCTCCTATTTTTTTTTTAAATTGAATGATGACTGTAGTTTGTTACACTAGATTGAAACCTTTACATACTCAGGCTGGTTTAGGAAATGGCTGTTGTAGTTTACCACTGTATAGTCTCCAGGGAAAACTGACAAAAACAAGAGCCCCATGCTGAGGGAACTCTCTCCTTTATCATCAGCTCTGGTGAAAGCAGAGGCCGCAAGAGCTATTCTGCCTGCTTGGGCAATTTACCAGCATTATATAAGCAAATTCTTGGCCAGCTCAGTGCTATGTTTACTGCCAGCTAACATAAGATTTAGAGAAAGTGTAATTTTCAGCTTTTGTAAAGATCATCAAATGATAAATAGAGTAATCAGATCTTCACTTGAATTGCTTACTGCAGTGAAACATGTATTAGATGTGTAGTAAAAATATCAGTTAATCTACCCAAGAAGCTGGATATATTAATTTGCTTTTTGTGATTCAGTTTAATTTTCTCATTTGAGAAGGAGGGAAAAAAATGATGTCCCAATTATTTATATGTTTACAAGATTGTTTTTCTATCCTGCTGACGCTGTGGTTAAGCTGGCCTGCTTCATATATTCAATGCCATGGTGCCTTCATGATTCATTAGAAAGAATTTACAGTGTCTCTCATGAAATTCCTTCTCCCAGACTGCACAACAAGAAAAATGTCAGTACGTGATGAAATCTGAGTGACACCTGCAGAAACAAAGCCACACGATGGGACAGGAGAAGTTTAGAGCAAGGTCCCTATGTCTTGGAATGGAGCTGGAGAGCTAGCTGGGAGCTAAGTGGTCCCTCATAATTTAATTGGATGGGGAACAAGTATGTCACTTGCACAAATATTTGTTGCAATGCAATCTATTAAAACAAAATAAAAAAATTATTGCAGGAGAAAAATATTTGGACTAGTTCTTCATTTTCCTGAGTGGAAGAATAAATATATACAAAATACTGTTCATGTGCCTTTAAGCTATTGTGCTTTATCATTCAAAGAAGGGTCTTGTTCTTAAGTTTTTCTTTACTTTAAAGGGAAAATGAAAAAGAACACAGAAATTTTAGTAGAAAACTTTGATTAGAGAAAACATTATCATAAGTTAATTTTTTGTATGCAATAGATAATTTTTACAGCTAATGTAAAAAACACTCTATGTGGATCTGGAATTCAAGTTCAAAATGATCCAGGAGTATAATTTTAATAATATGAAAGTATAAACATTATAGAAAAACAAAGATATTATTTCAGTAGAATAAGAAAATGCATAAAGAATATTGAAAACATGTTATAGTAGCCACCTCAAATGTAATTAATTTTATCATAGTAATAACAAATAGCAACATTAGAAATAATATAGGACATAAAAATAATATATATGAAAAAACACTTGCTCCCATATCTTTGCTCCAGCAAACAATCTATTTTCATCTTTTCATTGTCTCTCCCATGAAAGATTTTGGAACAGTGAAATGATATGATAGAAAGCATGCTGTAGGACTTTTAAGAAGACTAATTTATCAATAGTAAGCAAGATGGAGAGCAAAGAGGAGTGTTTGAAACCTGGAGACCAATTATAATTCTATCAAAGCAAAAAAGGCAATAAGATTCTGGACAGAAATTGGAAGAAATGGGAAGTTGTAGGCTTCTCTGAAATAGAAAAAGCAGTGATTAGACATGGGACATTGGAGAAAGATAGACGGAGCCTAAATTAACAGCAAAAGATCCAGAGGCACAATACACAAGTAGAAAGATAGCAATAGGTAACTCAAATGCATGTAATATTTGAAATTATCCAGCTATCGAAAAAGTTGAATACAATTAAAATGGAAAATTGGTGTATATATTAGATATATATCTCCCGATTCTGAGGTCTTTCTAAATTTTTTGTCTTATTTATTTACGTAAAATCAAATAGATGGAATTGCAGAATTTAATTAAGTCAGATGTGTTGGGAAAGTAGAACAGGTTAATAATAAACTTTGGTAAGAATAAATATATTTAATGATGAATGAGTGGTGACTAAAATATAGAAAGCAGAAATAGATATAGCTCAAATTTGGGGAAGAAAGTAAGGAAAACATCAAAGAAAAATCATGTTCATATGTACATTCTGAAAGCAGAGATAGAAGGGATAAAGGAGAATAAAAACTGGGAAAAAAGTATGACATTTCATAATTTCAGGATCATTCACACTGCCAGAACTAAAGCTTCATTTTGGGATTTTTTAATAGATGAATATATATGCAATGATTATTAGTAGGTAGTAAAGTTAAAATACTTTCCTCTTTCATAATACACAAGACAAATTTAAAATGTTAATTCAGTTTTGAAAGCTAAATGAAAGGGGAGATGAGGCCAGCAAACATGACCACTGTAATGATATGTAGGGGCAGATTGGAAAGGGTTGGACAGAGAAGAACTGGAGGCCTCTTAAGGAGTTATTTCAGTAATCTTCAAAGAGCTGCTGCTTGCTTTGACTAGAGTAGTTGGGAGTACTGTTCTGATTCATGAAAATGTTGAAGATAGAGCTGACCTCATTTATAAAGAATAAAATATGAAGTATAAAATAAGAAATTTTATGCATATATGTTGATATTGTGCTGTACTTGGTAATAATGGTACCATTTACTGAGATAGATGGGAATTAAGAACATGTATTAATCCAACATTTTTCTTTAAAAAGGGATAAATCAAAAGTTTTGGGGCTGGAGAGGTGGCTCAAGGGTTAAGCCTCTGCCTTGTAGGAGTGAAGGTCCTGAGTTCGGATCCTAGACCCCACATATAGACGCCGGGCAGAAGCGGGGGCGGCCTGCGTTTCTGGTCCTGGTAGGGCGGAGCCTGTGAATCCCCGGGCAGAGTACATAAGGAGAAGGTGGAGGTGTCCATGGTGGTTCCCGAATTTGTCCGTGGTTCTACACACACACACACACACCGCACATGCGCACACACATACATACGCGCAATTGAATAAAAAAAAGTTTACTTTTATAAGTGGTCAGTTAGACATTCAAGTGGCAATGTTCTAGAAAGTTGGATCCATGTCCTGAACTAAGGCTAAAGTTTGAAAAATTGATTCATCATTTTATCAATGATGTGGACCATAGAACTGTGAGAATGAGTGGGATCACCTATGGAGTGAAAATAAAGAAAGCACAGTGTCAAGAACATAAACTGAACTACTTCAAGTGTACCACACTGGGGAGAAAGAGGAATCTTTTGCACAGGGCAATGTGTGTATAAACAAATAAGAGGTGTTTCCAGAGTGCATAGTCAACAGTGTTCTTCTGTCTGAAAGATTGAAGTGTTCATAGAATTATCTGGGTAAATATTCAGTGTTCTTAGTATCTGAAATAGATATGCTCATGATCAGTCTTGTTGATCTTCTGGTTGTCATGGTAATACGTTTATTGGAATTCATATTTTAAGTAGTTATAAGAGGGAGTATAAGATGTTTTGGTATTGGGGACTTTAGTCTGACTTGAAGTGTAGCTTTGTGTTATATTGAAAAGGCCCTAAAATAGGCAGTGCTAGGAGGCCTTTGGTATAGCTCTCTGTGGGAATTCTCTGCTGAGAGATGGACCCACCACCATTGCACATAGATTATTCTGGAAACCAGCAACAAATCATGCTGAGAGGTGTGTTTGGGGGTTTTCTTCCTTGGAGGTTCTTATGTTCCAGAGTGAAGATTGAAACTAGAACATATTGAGAGGGACAACAGGGATTTTATTGAAAATGACAGAAAAGGGAAGAAACTTTTGGACTCTTGGTCCAAGGGAGACAAGGGGATGCTATACTCTTGAAGTGGGAGAACATTAGAATAGAGGAGAGAGCTAAAGATTAGAAAGAACAGGGGGAGCAACCATAAGAATAAGGTTAGGAGAGCACAGAGTTGACTACATGGCAAAAGAGCAGGAAGAAAAATGATCACAAACTTTTATAGTCTAGGAATTGCTAATGAGTGTTCCAGAGATACTAGGGAAATGAGGTAAAGACTGAAAGCATTGTGATCATGAATCTCACGGGCCTGGACATTTCTAAATTCATTAACTTTCCTATAGAAATGAAAGTATCCCATCATAAGGACCAATATTGCAGGACTGGTTTTATTCAAAGCACTTGGATATATGGAGGGTACAGTGAGATCTATTTTCTACACTGTTTTACTGTACAAGTTGTTGACACAAATGGCAACATTTCTCATCTTTACACTAGAAGGATGCCATAATAAATATGTGAATAAAGGCAAGCAGAATTTTCAGTAAGGCAAAGTTGACCTCATTTGATAGCAAAAAGAAATGGGATATGAAAAGACATAAAACCTTATAAAGTCCAGTGATTATATATATATCTATATATATCTTGAAACTTAGTTTACAACAAGTAGATGGGGGTTCTTTTAGAGGCCAAATAAATTTATACATGTTAATTTACAAACTTTTTCGTACTTTTTATATCTGAGTATACATAAATCTCTTATTTTAAATGATAACAACAAAATATTTACTAATAACTTTCATGTGAAGAGAACTGAGAATATATTTAGTTTTGTTTTCTTCATGTGGGCACATTATTGCCTGGAATATGTTTTATCAATGGACTATCTTTATCAAGAAAAGGAGGGGATCTCTTTAAAAACAAAAACTTGCATTTAATTATTTTTCCTTATTGTGCATCATATTTGCTTTTTTCCTTCCTTCCTTCCTTTTGTCCTTCCTTCCTTCCTTTTTTCCTTTCTTTCTTCTTTCCTTTCTTCCTTCCTTCTTTCCTTTCTTCTTTCTTTCTCTAATTTACTTTCTCTTCTTCATATGTAAATGACAGACATCAAGTCTGAGAAAATTATTTTCAGAGGTATTATTTTTGAATCTTGCAGTTTACCTTTGATCTTTCATCTCCTTGTCTATCATGCCAAATACTGTTGTTTACATACACAAGTGATTGAAACTTTAAAAAGTATGTCTTTTTGTCTAATTGCATTATGATATTTATCACCATCATTTTGCTGCTAAATGGAAAATGGTGAGAAATATAATAAGCAAAAATAATACCATTTTAAAATTGATATTTAATATTATTATAGGTGTAAAGGAAAAATCCCTCATTAATATTTCCTGAATCCATTTGGAGGTTCATTTGTTATCATTACTATTGTTATGTGTTGTATATTACCACTAGACTGAGTTCATTGTTGTTTGTTCAATATAGTTGGCTTTCTCCACATTCGTGTTCATATCTTGTACTGAATTAATTCCTCCTTTGTGTCTACTTGTGGATATGTTATTTATTTTTTTGTTTGTGGATTTTTGTCCCTGGCTTCTATCTTATGATTCAGCTTAATCTCTAGAAAACAATTATTTTCTTGTGGTATGATCTTTATGATGTTACATCTTGCTTTGGTTGGTGCACGTTCAAGCAGAATCATGATAGAATACATATAGAGTAAATTTCAGCTGTATATGAAAGTTATCACTCATGTCATAAGGAGTGTCCCAGAAGTTGTAACTTCCCTCAAATCACCAAATTGGAAATACATTTACCATAGCTTCTATGAATTCTCTGATGTGCAGTAGAATCTATGAGAAAAAGGTTTTAACTCCTAAGCCATCTCTGCAGTCTTGGGTTTTTCTTTAGTTGAAACCTTATTGCAAGGACTGAAGGCCCTATAAAATGCTTCATTTATGTAAAGTCTTGAGAGCCTATTAACTACATATAAGCCTCAGGTTTAAAATCAAATTTCACCTTAATAGAGAAAATGAAATTTTAAAAGTTAACATGACACTGTCATACTAAAATCTGAATTTACTATGATGTTAGTAAACATTTACCTTTTGCATTTACCTTTACATGTTTTGTTAATAAAAGAGTTCACTCACCCAGTCACTACCAATTATTTTTAAAAGTAAGTGTACTGAACACTGTCTCAAGTATGCACTTAAGTAATAGCAGTCATCTTAAAAGACCAGGTTCTTAACTTAATGGTATGAACACATAAAAGCTTTCATTTTTAATATATGTTGCAGAAAGACATAGGATAGAAAATAATGGGTCAAAGATGGACAATCAGGAATGTTTGCCTGAAACTATTGCACCGAAGTTCTTAAAGCTTGAAATATGCATGTTTGTAGGTATGAAGATAGAACAAGGAGACATTCTGGGAGCAGAATCCTGCAGGTGCAGAGAACTTGGATGAGGAAAGGGACATTTCAGTCTTTGAGTGATGGACATGTTTTGTAATTCACTCCTACTATATTAGTGCTTTTGTGATTAAATTATAGTGCAACTAAAGAATTAGCCACATGGTCTCATTAACATGCAGATGCAATATACATTTACAGTAATCACTGTTATAACCATTCATTTAAAAACATTCCAGTATTTTTTCTTGTATGAATTGCATTTGACAATTGAAATCATTACTTCTGCCTCTTGATTTTTGTTCCAAGGTAAAACGATATAATTGAATTGTTGCCTTTTTCAAGAAATTTATTTTTCTTTTTAGAATGAAACAACTAACAACACAAGAATGACATAATGGCTTAGTCCACACCTTCCTGAAGAGTGTTTATGCTAAAAAAGTGATGAATGCTACTTAACCATATGTCTTCTATATAAAGCAATGTGAAACTATATGAAGTCATGACTTCCTGCATTTTCTTGCCTTTTCACTGGTCTTCAAAAGATAATGAAAATAAAGGCTTTTCCCATTTAAAAAAATCTACTTTTTTTTAAATATAAGGAAAGTAAAAGCCTTGACAAACTTGACAAGCTTATATTCAGAGTAAAAAAAATGTGTCGACTCAAATAAGGTCAAAAAGTGTCAAGAATGTGAAACAATTTCCAGACCTCTGGGAGCAGGACCATTTTCTTCTATGTTCTGTATTCTCAGTCAGCTCCCACACCCAGTATTTTGGGACAGGACCTCTTCTTATTAATTTCAAGCTATTAAATCTGCGAACTTTCAGTTGGATGTAAGTCAAAGCATTACCTGAAGGGAAGAATTTTGTTGTGCTGCTTTTGAACATTGAAAGCTTAAAAGGAAAAAGAGTTGCACCTTTAGTTCATTTATGCTCAAACTTTTCTTTTCCTCCTCTTTACCTGAGATAGAAAAAAACACATGTAAGTGAGACTCTTGTATGAAAATGTCTTTTCTGTTTAGTTCAATGCTTTGATGTCAGGCAGAGCTGTCTCCTCTTGCTTTGACAAAAACATTTGTTAAATCCTTCATTCCTTCATCATTTAGTTTGTCTCCCAGAAGTCTTCTCAGCATTTCTCAGATTGGAAGTAATCTTTCTCTTCTTTGTATTAATGCATGTAGATTATCAGGAACATTGTTTCACAGCTACAATTTTTTGTTATTTCTTCCTTCCCAGAAAAGCACTCCTCACATTTATTAAACCTCATAGGAATCATAGAGTCTCTTTCGCTCATGCTAAGCATTTCAACAGTACTTTGCACACAGTGCCCTCAGAGATTATCTCTTGTACTATTCTTTTTTTCTTTAAAAATTTTCTGTGAAAGTCTCTTTTCAACCTTAGAAAAATATTTTTTATTTCAAATTTTAGTATACTGTTCTTAGGATTTCCCCTACCAATTTCCTAAAATAATTAATTTCTAATAATTTTTCATTTATTTATGGATTGTGTATGTGTGTGTGTGTGTGTGTGTGTGTGTATGTGTGTGTGTGTGTGTGTGTGTGTGTCTGGATATGCCACAGAATGTGTGAAGAGGTCAGAGGACAACCTTCAAAAGTCAGTTCTCTCCTTCCACCATGTGGGATGTTTGGGAATTGAATTCAAATCAGCTTTGGCAAGTGTCTTTACTAACTAAGTTATCTTGCCAACCTGTAAAATAATTCCTAATTGTATGTATTTCCATTTTCATTTATTATTTGTTAATCATCCAGTAAGAATTTTACTGGAAAAACTGTAATTTTTAGAATGTTTAATGTTTTGTTATTTATTGTTATTTTACTTGCATCAACATTTATTTATTGATTTCCTTCTAAATGTCTGGAATATAATAATGCATATCTATGTAGCATACAGTATCAGTGGAGGAGGTTTACAGCAGGAACTGAATATTTGCCATTTCCTCACTTACATGTTGCAATCCTAACCCTTCGTGCAATGATATTTGAAGGGGCATCCTTTCGGGAATTGATTTGGGCATGGGGGGGTGAACACCCACCAATGTCATTAATGCCTTATGAAAGACACCCCATAAAATAAAGAATACCTCTTTTCTTTGCCACTCCCTCCCTAACCTCTTTTTATTTTTTTCTTTTCTTTTTCTTCTTTTTTTTTCTAATTTTATTGAGTAAGGTCTCATTATGTCAATGACTCAAACCTGGAACTCTCTCAGACCCTTTTTCTCAGCCTTCTATGTATTTTAGGGATTATAGCCACACCCCAAGTACAGGGATTATAGCCACACCTGGCAACAAATATACCATGGAGCTCTAGATACCTGTCCTATTAACCATGAGTGATCAGAGTGTCATGGTCCTTGTTTGTCATTAAGGATTTATAGAGCTCATAGAAGTCATCAGATATTCTATGCTACACAAGGAAAAATACAATGCGTAATATGAGTTTTAGGTACCGTCTTCCCAGTGATAGTTCAATTACATCCCTTTCAAGTTTAAACCTGCCAACTAATATATTAGATTCAGTTCAATTCAAGGAATGTATTCATTACCTGCTAAATTTCAGACAGTATAAGAATTCAGAGATGAATAGTTAGCCAACATTTTAGAAAAAGTTCATAATGAAGTTAAGGAGACCTAGAAGTCTAATTTTGAAATGATATAAATTTAGGAGGATATTATGACTGCTGTGATCATGTGGCTAAAAAAGCAAATGTAACCAGTAGCAGCTGTCTTTGTGAAGAAACCTTTTATATTTGAGAATTAAATAATAATAGAAAAGATAATGAAGTATTATTCAAATTATTTGAGTTAAAAGAATCTATTAAGACCAGTAGGAGATCATGCCACATTTAGACACATCTGGTGAACTTTTGGAACTGTGGGTCTAAAATAAATGGCTTAAGACTTTATATGAAAATGAAAACAAGAAAATAAGTGAAACATGGAATAATTTCAGGTTATTTGTCAATGATACTATTAGACTTGAAAAATATGAAGTTCTAATG
Source organism: Typhlomys cinereus (assembly GCA_023101885.1). NCBI lineage: Eukaryota > Metazoa > Chordata > Mammalia > Rodentia > Platacanthomyidae > Typhlomys > Typhlomys cinereus. The sequence continues at coordinate 5,741,550 of JALPQD010000123.1, forward strand.
ACGTTGAATTTGGGCCTAAAATTCTTTTCATAGTTCAAAATAGCCAAATATAAGACATAGCAATGAGGTTATAATAAGCCAGAACTGAAAAAGGAAAGAATTAAAAGTAATTCGAAATGAGTCCACATACTTTTGATCCAAAGTTCTCCTCTGCCTGGCAATCATGCTGTTTGTCTTATAGTTCACAGTAATCACAGTATTTTAGTGAGTATTTATTGCTTTAAATCTGTTATGAAATTTTGAGATTTCATTGTGTGTCAAAGGTATGTGCATGTTTATGTGCAAGTATATGTGCATGTGCATGCACAAGAATATGTGTAGGTATATGTATATGTGTATGTACATGTGCGTGTGTATGTGTAGGTGTATGTGCATATGTATGTACAGGTGTTCTCTTCCTTATCTTTTTGAGACTGGTCTCCCTGAAACTTGTTTTAGATAGAATGGATAGTCAGTCATTTGGATCTACCTGTAACTTTTTTATTAGGGCTGGGGTTACAGGATATACATGGTCATGCCTAGCTTTATATGAGGGATAGGGCTGTGAAGTCAGGTTTTCTTGTTTGCACAACAAGCACTCTTACCCATTAAGCCATCTCCCTAGTGCCTAAAACTATGGACTTTTTATGAAGACAATATATGGGAAAACAATTAAAGAATCAAAATAAATTACGTACCTGGCAGTGCCATCCTTAATAATTTAAAAGGGAAGAAAATGTAGGTATTCTAGTTCTTCTGTTTGACATTGAAAAAGCACAATGGTCAATGTACAGGCAACAAGGGAAGGGATAGAAGTTTATGTAGACTGTTTTGTATTACAAAACATAGCTATGAAACAATCTATAAAATGTAACACTAACATACTGATTCAGCAAGTTGGTGACAAAATATGATTGAACATTAAACTCATAAACTCTTCTAAGTGTCTAGCAGAAAAGAAATGAAATTGAGAAATTGAAAGATGGTTTGTATCTATTTGTTATAAACAGACATGTGTTAGTTTTTCTATATGGCTAGATTTCCTTCCTCTATATTAAAGTCTGCTCTTATAATTAAATGTTTTTTAGCACATTTAAAGGAGAGATTTCCAAAATACTTACATCGAGTGTCACTTGATGAACATTTTAAGAATGATTCAATTTCCCCTTAGGTTATCTCCTGCTTCATTGTTTACTGAATTACTTTTATAATGGAAAAATCTGTAAAATGAATTTCATGCTTAGTGAAGTGTTAACGTCTGGTGTAACAAAATGCATTTCAACTACATACACATTATTACCATGCACATACAGTATGTGTACATATAAACACAGACATTCTCTTTAAGGGTCAAGTTGCTTTCCTATATTACTAGCATCTGTAACATATTTGCAATGATATTTCCTGTGATAATAGTTGTTCATGTTGTAGTATACTTACCTAAATTATGTGCGGTACATGTAATAGGACAATTCCAAAAATTTAACTGTGAGGAAATATGCCCTGTTGCTACACAGAAAATCACTTGTTAGATTTAAACGAGTCACTCAACTGTGCTGCACTAATTTATAGCCATTATCTGTGAAGAAATAGAGTTAATACTGATATTAAATGTAGCATACAATTCGTTTATTATGAATTTCATGTTCTGATCAAGCTCTCTAACCACAACCATATGGTTTTCATTATGTCTGTTGCCATTTGTTATGCTTGATAGGTTAAAAATGTTATTACATATTGATTCCTGCTCTTGGTGCCTGAAAACCTGTGTGCTCTCAATGCCATCATTGATCAGGTATCAATTATTTTCTCACTCTCAGAGCACAGAACATATTAAACTGATTCTGGATTTATCTGGTACATGCTAAAGGGCTTGACCCCAATTTTTCTGCTGAAGGCCTCATAGCTTCAGTTTGAAGAGCAATTTTGCGTCTGACAATACTGCAGTGTTCTTTCCCAGGACCCCCACATTGTCACTTAGCTAGGCTATAAAACGGAACTGAGACAGTTTTCACATAACTTGTAGAAATTCTGTGGTTTCTGTTCTTGATTTAATGAATGCCAATAAAATGACTTCCAGACATGTTCTATTTAGGAAATGAGTTCTTGCAATGGTAGTCATAAATTAAAGTGATAGGTGACTTTTAAAAAATAAAATCTAGTAAAAGCAATGAAGATGTGTTTTTCTATCCTAGATTTCTAATATCATGTGATCTTAATGTATTCATATATCGTGGGGTAAGCACTGCCCAAAAGCAGACTTTCAAAAATGACTTTTCCTCTTTTTTAGTATTTATTAGAGATGCTTATTCAATTCTATTATGCACACTTAGAAATAGAATGTATTATACTGTACAGAGAAAGTTAAGGTATAATTTTTTTATGTTTTTTTCTCCTTATACATATATGTGATGCCTCTGTTTGCATGTCTGTAGCATGCATGTATGCATGTAGGCACACATATATGTATGTACATGGACTGTCCTCAATTGCTTGCTAACATATTCATTTAGGCAGAGTTTCTTACTTGAACTCAAAGTTCACTAATATGGTTTTGCTGGTTTTGCTCATCAATGTTTCCTAGTGGTCCCAGTCTCTGCTGTGTAAGTGCAGGAATTGCAGGTGGGCTGCCAAGCCCACTTGGCATTTCTGTGGGTCTTGAGTTCTGAACTTTAGTCCTCATGCTTGTGACACTAGAAGTTTAGCTACTGAGCTATTGCCTCAGCCCATATATATAAAATTGCATTTTTATTACTTTTTGCCTAATTATACAAGTTCAATATGTATTTTTAATTAAAACAATATGAGATAAATGATAAAAAACCAACTAATTAGACTAGCATTTAATTATTTTCTAAATCATGAATTTGGTGAATCTGCAATTCAGGATGTTGCTAACCAAAAATTTTCTAAGTAACAGGATGGTTCTCATTTACATGATTAGAAACTGTATAGGAACAATAAACTTCTATAATAACTTTTGTGCTTTATTAATGCAAGACAAAAATGAAGATTATGGAAAATCATTTTTCAAAGTTTAAACTGAACTCAGGTGAAACTGACTTTGGACTTGAGTTTTCTATGAATTTATCATCTTCTGAAAACCTTTAATTTCTTTATTCATACTCAGAATTAAATGTTTGTAGTAGAAGTGACAAGAATGTGGCACTTCCTGATAAAATGTTGGTCAGAGAGGTCTTAAAGTTCCCCCCAAATTATAGGCTTTTGTCATTGCTCTTGGTTGCTCTCCAACAACTGTCAGTAAGACCTTATTACTGAAGATGTAACACAAGTGGATCACAAGATATGGACAAAAGATATCAAATGGAACTGGTCTGAAGACTCTCCAGAAGCTGCTGGAGGAGAGAAATATTCACCAGCCCCATCAACAGCATGAGTTCTGTAAGTTGCAGTACAAATCACCATGGCAACAAGTGACCACCAGTATAATAGTGGCCTGAATATCAAGGAGACAACCAAGAGCTTTTTTTTTTTTTTTTTTTTTCAGCTCATACAAACTTATTAGGTACACCAGTTCCCTCCCTCCCTCCTCCTCCCCCCGTACCCCCTGCTCCCCCTCCCCACCCCTCTCCCTCCCCATCCCCCAGTGCCTCCCACCCCAATTCCCAGAGAGTCTTTTCTTGTGCATGTCTGATTTTCCTCTGGGCCCTCCTCTCCGATGATGTACAAGGACCCAGTGGGCTTTCCCGAACCCTTTCCCGTGTTCCCCTTAGGTATAGGAACACTGCTGTGGCTGCCAATCCTTTGCCTCCAAGGATCTTGGTGCCTTTAGCAGATGCTAGACTTTATGAGGTCAACAGTGTGTTGGACAATGCGCAGAGCATGCAAAGTCCAATTATGATTGCTTCAGCCCTAACTAGTATAGAGTATCTTACATATCATTGCTCCTCCCATCCTTATGCTCTTATACTCTTACCACCCCCTCTTCCGCAAATTTCCCTGAGCTTCAAGATGGGGAGAGACTAAGCTGGCCTAGTTCTAGATGGTTGATATAGAGTCTCTGAAGTTCTGGATTGTGGTTTGTTGATTTTCTTTTGCAGTTTTGCTGCTCCTGCAATGCCCTTCACTCCATCCTGGTGGGCATTGTATGTTACCCCCTGGCCAGAGACAAAAAGCTGTTAGAGTCTTGTGATAAAAGCACATTCAAAGGTAGATGTAATAAAAGTGGGAAACCACAGTGAGGGAGGGGTCTATCACCCATTTGCAAAATTGTTACTTTTTATCTGCCAGACTATATGCCCTCCTCTTCTGGTGAGATCACACCCCCTCAGTAGTAAATGATCAGGAACAAAAGTCTGTGAACTTAATCAGATGTCTCATTACTTATTTGGGTCCTTCAACCAAGAGCTTTTTGAATGAACTCAAGACCCACTTGTCAGAATGGTACACATCCCTGTTACTGTAAAGTAGAACAATACCCCCCAAAAAAGGGAAGAAAATAGATCAATAGTGAAGATAGCAAATAAACCGTACATCAAACTGCTCTGTAGGTAGCTTCTGTTATACCCATAGAATGGGAATTTACAGTGGAAATCGTTGGATCTAAAGCTGGATGAGTGAAAGAAAATGCACATATCAGTGGAATGGCCTAAAGAGAGATAACTTGATATGCCATAGAGGCTCGGGCCCCCACAGAAGTAGACAAGCCAGAGTGAAACCTAAGGTCCATAGATGCATACAAGCAGAAAGGTGGGAGGGAGTGGGAAGGAATGATGAAGTGAGGGGAAGGGATGCTAGGGAGGGAGGAGGTAGGGGAGCTAGGATGAATACTCAATATGTGTGTAAAAGTAGAAAAAAATAAAAATGGGAAAAATGTATGTGGCTGAAAATAAATATTTTCTTATTCACGATACATAATAAAACAAAAATCTATTGACTCATTAACTTGAGATACCTCAAATAAAAACATCTTGTCTCATATTTACTTTCTCAAAATAATTTGCTGAGAGACAGCAATAATCTGATATACCAAGAAAATAATATTATTTCATGATGATAAACCAGAACTTACCAAAAGTTATTTTGAAGTCATTAAATATGTTTCCTTTAGGGTCATGTATTTCTTTTTTTTTTTTTTTTTTAGTTTATAAATTTATTTATAAACCAAAAAAATGATCATCAGTGAGGGAAGAGAATGGTTCCAAATGTTGAGATATATAAAGCATAAAGGTTTAAGACAAAGAGGCTGAGACAGACGAAAGAATCACACTGTATCTAGAATTTAGTATGGTAAACTGCATTCTTCTAAAACGGTATTGGTTTCCCTCATAAACGATCCTCTCCCTTGCTCCTTGCAAGCAACCATGCTTCTTCCTGCCAGTGGAATCTCACTTGCTATTGGAACAGGAAGTTCCTTGTTGGAACCTCACTTCCTGTTGCTGCCTGTATCTTTTTTTTTTTTTTTTTTATTTCAGCTCATACAAACTTATTAGGTACACCAGTTCCCTCCCTCCCTCCTCCTCCCCCCGTACCCCCTGCTCCCCCTCCCCACCCATCTCCCTCCCCCTCCCCCAGTGCCTCCCACCCCAATTCCCAGAGAGTCCTTTCTTGTGCATGACTGATTTTCCTCTGGGCCCTCCTCTCCGATGACGTACAAGGACCCAGTGGCCTTTGCTGAACCCTTTCCCGTGTTCCCCTTAGGTATAGGAACACTGCTGTGGCTGCCAATTCTTTGCCTCCAAGGATCTTGGTGCCTTTAGCAGGTGCTAGACTTTGTGAGGTCAACAGTGTGTTGGACAATGCGCAGGGCATGCAAAGTCAAATTATGATTGCTTCAGCCCTAACTAGTATAGAGTATCTTACATATCATTGCTCCTCCCATCCTTATGCTCTTACACTCTTACCGCCCCCTCTTCCGCAAATTTCCCTGAGCTTCAAGATGGGGAGAGACTAAGCTGGCCTAGTTCTAGGTGGTTGATATAGAGTCTCTGAAGTTCTGGATTGTGGTTTGTTGATTTTCTTTTGCAGTTTTGCTGCTCCTGCAATGCCCTTCACTCCATCCTGGTGGGCATTGTATGTTACCCCTTTTTATCTGCCAGACTATATGCCCTCCTCTTCTGGTGAGATCACTCCCCCTCAGTAGTAAATGGTCAGGAACAAGAGTCTGTGAACTTAATCAGATGTCTCATTACTTATTTGGGTCCTTGGTGGAGGCCTATTTTCCCTGCTGTAACATGGTCCCTTCTCTCCTTCTTTCTGGTGTGGCCCTCCTACCCCATCCCTCCTGTTCATAATCCTTGGAATTCCTGTCTCTAGGTGGGCTGGGTGGGTTTGGTACTAGGAGCCACCTATTAGGGAGTACATACGGCGCTTAATTTTCTGGGTCTGGGATACTTCACTTAATACAATTGTTTCTAATGACATTCATTTCCCGGCAAATTCCAGTAATTCATCATTTTTGATGGCTGAGTAGTACTCCATTGTATAGATGTACCACAGTTTCCTTATCCACTCGTCAACTGTTGGACATTTGGGCTGATTCCATGACTTTGCTATTGTAAACAGTGCTGCTATGAACATGGTCGTGCTTGTGCTATCGAGGCGAACCTCTGCTGTATGGGGGGTTATTCCCAAAAGTGGAATAGCAGGGTCATATGGCATTTCAATCTTTAATTTCTTTAAGAATCTCCAGACGGCTTGCCAGAGTGGCTGTATGAGCCTGCATTCCCACCAGCAATGTAGGAGAGTTCCCCTCTCTCCACATCCTCTCCAGCATTTGTCGTTGTTAGTATTGTGGATTTTTGCCATCCTGACCGGGGTGAGATGATATCTCAGGGAATTTTGGTTTGCATTTCCCTGATGGCTAAAGAAGTGGAACATTTTTTCAGATATTTGTTAGACATTTTAATTTCATCCCTGGTAAAGTTTCTTTTAAGTTCCAGGGCCCATTTTTTAATTGGGCCATTGGTTTCCTTGGTGTTTAGTTTTCTAAGTTCTTTGTGCACTCTGGACAATAGAGCTCTATCAGATATGTGGTTAGTGAAGATTTTCTCCCATTCTGTGGGTTGCCTTTGAGCTCATGTTACAATCTCTTTATCTGAACAGAAGCTCTTTAATTTCACAAGATCCCAACTGTTAAGAGTTGGTAGCAGTGACTGTGCCATTGGATGTCTGTTTAGGAACTGTTGGCCTAGTCCAATCAGCTCGAGGGAGTTCCCTATCCTTTCAACTATGGTTTTTATAGTCTCTGGCCTGATATCAAGGTCCTTGATCCATTTGGAATTAAGTCTTGTACATGGTGACAAGTACGGGTCCAGCTTTAATCTTCTGCATGTGGAGATCCAGTTTTGCCAGCACCATTTGTTGAAGATGCTGTTCTTTTTCCATTGGATTCTTTGGGCCCCTTTGTCAAAGACCAAATGGCTGTAACTTTGTGGGCTTATATCTGGGTCTTCAATCCTTATCCATTGATCTGTGTGTCTATTTTGGAGCCAATACCAGGCTGTTTTTATAACTATGGATTTGTAGTATAGACTAAGGTTTGGTATGGTTATACCTCCAGCTGTGTTTTTGTTACTCAGGATTGTTTTTGCTATCCTGGGTCTTTTGTGCCTCCATATGAACTTTGAGATTGTTTGGTCAACTTCTTTGAAGAATTGCTTTGGGATTTTGATTGGTATAACATTGAATCTGTATATTGCCTTTGGTAGGATGGTCATTTTCACGATGTTGATTCTGCCAATCCAGGAACAAGGGAGGTCTTTCCACCTTCTGGTGTCTTCGGCTATTTCTTTCTTTAGGGTTTTAAAGTTTTCATTGTAAAGGTCTTTTACCTCCTTAGTTAGGTTTATACCAAGGTATTTCATTTTTTTAGGGGCTATAATAAATGGTATTGTTTTCTCTCAAGGCTTTTTCACTTCTTTCATTCTGGGCATATAGGAAGGCCTCTGATTTTTGCACATTTATTTTGTATCCTGCCACCCTGCTGAACTTCTCAATTAGTTCCAGGAGCTTCCTGGTGGAGTTTTTGGGATCACTCAGGTATAAGATCATGTCATCTGCAAATAGGGATAGCTTGACTTCTTCCTTGCCGATTTGAATCCCTCTTATGTCCCTTTCTTGTCTTATGGCTTCAGCTAAGACTTCAAGTACAATATTGAATAGAAGTGGTGAGAGTGGACAGCCTTGTCTAGTTCCTGATCGAAGTGGGAATGCTTCCAATTGTTTCCCATTGAGCATAATCCTTGCTGTGGGCTTGTTGTATATAGCTTTTATTATATTGATAAAGGTTCCTTCCATTCCTACTGTCTCTAGCGTTTTGATCATAAAAGGCTGTTGGATCTTGTCAAAAGCTTTTTCTGCATCTATCGAGAGTATCATGTGGTCTTGGACTTTGGACTGGTTTATATGATGAATTACATTTATTGATTTGCGTATGTTGAACCAACCTTGTGTGCCGGGGATGAAGCCTACTTGGTCCCCATGAATGATCTTTTTAATATGTTTTTGAATCCGATTTGCTAAGACTTTGTTGAGAATCTTTGCGTCTGTGTTCATCAGGGAGATCGGCCTATAGTTTTCTTTTTAAGTGAATCTTTATTAGGTTTTGGGATTAAAATGATATTAGCTTCATAGAAGGAATTTGGTAGTGTTCCTTCCTTTGCTATTTGATGGAACAGTTTAAGGAGTATTGGTGTTATTAACTCCTTAAATGTCTGGTAGAACTCTGTGCTGAATCCATCTGGTCCAGGACATTTTTTGGTGGGAAGATTCGAGATTACTTCCTCAATTTCCTTATATGTTATAGGACTATTTAAATAATTCACAACTTCCTGATTCAATTTAGGTAAGTTGTGTTTACTTAGAAATTCATCCATCTCTTTTGTGTTGTCAAACTTCACAGAGTATAAGTTTTTGAAATATGATGTTATAATTCTCTGGATTTCTTGGGTATCAGTAGTGATAACTCCATGTTCATTTCTAATTTTGTTAATTTGGGTTTTCTCTCTCTTGCTTTTGGTTAGTTTCGCTAGGGGTGTATCAATCTTATTGATTTTTTCAAAGAACCAGCTTTTTGACTGGTTGATTTTTTCTATCGTTTTTCTTAATCTCGATTTCAGATATTTCTCCCCTTATTTTGCTAATCTCCTCTCTTCTACTACTTTTGGGATCAGATTGCTCTAGCTTCTCTAAAGCTTTAAGCTGCATTGTTAAGTTGTTTATTTCTGACGTTTCCATTTTTTTGACGTAGGCATTAAGAGCTATGAACTTACCTCTTAGAACAGCTTTCATTGTGTCCCAGAGATTTTGGTAAGTTGTATTTTCGTTATCATTCACTTTCCGGAAATCTTGAATTTCCTTTTTAATTTCTTCCTGAATCCATGTCTCATTCAGCATCATAGTGTTAAGTTTCCAGGAGTTAGTGTATTTTCTCTTGTTTGATGTGTTGTGGATGTCCAGCTTTAGGCCGTGATGGTCTGATAGGGCACAGGTTAGAATTTCAACTTTCTTGTATATGTGTAGATTCATTTTGTGGCCCAATATGTGATCTATTTTGGAGAAAGTTCCGTGTGCTGCTGAGAAAAATGTGTATTCTTTGGTGTGTGGGTGAAAAGTTCGATAGAGATCTGTAAGGTCCATTTCTTTCAGGGTTTGATTAAGTTCCATAGTGTCTCTGTTAAGCTTTTGACCTGTTGATCTATCCCATGTTGACAGGGCGGTGTTGAAGTCCCCAAGAATTATCGTTTGGGGATTGATTTCTTGCTTTAGACGCTGTAGGGTTTTCTTAATGAATGTGGAGGGGCCCGTATTGGGTGCATATATGTTCAGTATTGTGAAGGTCTTCCTGGTGAATTGTACCTGTGACTAAAATGTAGTATCCATCCGTGTCTCTTATAATTCTTTGGTTTGAAATCCACTTTGTCTGATAGCATAATGGCTACCCCTGCCTGTTTTCTGCTTCCATTAGCTTGTAGAATTGTTGACCAGCCTTTTATTTTTAGAGCGTGCCTATCTTTGTGGTGAGATGGGTTTCCTGCAGGCAGCAGATTGTATGGATTGTGATTTTTAATCCATGTTTGTAATCTGTGTCTCTTGATCGGTGAATTAATTCCATTAACATTTAGTGTTATAATGGAGAAACTATTGTTAAGTCCAGACATTTATTATGTTTAGTAGCTTTTATAAGTATATTGCTTCTTTCTTAATGATGTTATACTTGCCTTCTGTTCTCCTGGATATGCCTGTTTTTTTCTTCACGCTTGAGTATCATTTCTAGCATTTTTTGAAGGCCTGGTTTGGTGGCCATGTATCCCTTAAAGTTGTCTTTGTGCTGGAAAATTTTTCTTTCTCCCTCGATCATGACTGATAGTTTTGCAGGGTAAATCAGCCTGGGTTGACATTTTTGCTCATTCAATACTTGAAGTATGTCTCTCCAAGC